>HG995360.1:0-25000 GCA_905333045.1 Lysandra bellargus
AACCTAACCTAACCTAACCCTAACTAACCTAACCTAACCTAACCTAACCTAACCTACCTAACCTAACCTAACCTAACCTAACCTAACCTACCCTACCCTAACCTAACTAACCTAACCTAACCTAACCTAACCTAACCTACCTAACCTAACCTAACCTATCCTAACCTAACCTAACCTAACCTAACCTAACCTAACCTAACCTAACCTAACCTAACCTAACCTAACTAACCTACTAACCTAAACCTAACCTAACCTAACCTAACCTAACCTAACCAACTAACCTAACCTAACCTAACCTAACCTAACCTAACCTAACCTAACCTAACCTAACCTAACCTAACCTAACCTAACCTAACCTAACCTAACCTAACCTAACCTAACCTAACCTAACCTAACCTAACCTAACCTAACCTAACCTAACCTAACCTAACCTAACCTAACCTAACCTAACCTAACCTAACCTAACCTAACCTAACCTAACCTAACCTAACCTAACCTAACCTAACCTAACCTAACCTAACCTAACCTAACCTAACCTAACCTAACCTAACCTAACCTAACCTAACCTAACCTAACCTAACCTAACCTAACCTAACCTAACCTAACCTAACCTAACCTAACCTAACCTAACCTAACCTAACCTAACCTAACCTAACCTAACCTAACCTAACCTAACCTAACCTAACCTAACCTAACCTAACCTAACCTAACCTAACCTAACCTAACCTAACCTAACCTAACCTAACCTAACCTAACCTAACCTAACCTAACCTAACCTAACCTAACCTAACCTAACCTAACCTAACCTAACCTAACCTAACCTAACCTAACCTAACCTAACCTAACCTAACCTAACCTAACCTAACCTAACCTGACCTAACCTAACCTAACCTAACCTAACCTAACCTAACCTAACCTAACCTAACCTAACCTAACCTAACCTAACCTAACCTAACCTAACCTAACCTAACCTAACCTAACCTAACCTAACCTAACCTAACCTAACCTAACCTAACCTAACCTAACCTAACCTAACCTAACCTAACCTAACCTAACCAGTTTTGTGCCGAACGCGCTCGAGAGCACATGTTTTTTGCATCGCTCCGTACTTAAAAATCTAAAAAAGTGGGAAATAGTGGTCCGAAATTCGAAATTGAAGTGTCGTTGGATTCGTCTCAGTACCCCCCACACGCGGGTGATAGTGAAAAGTGTTAACTCGCGCGAAAAATTGTGGAAAACAGTGAAAAACCGAAAGTTTAACATTTTAAAAATTTCAAAGTGCGATAACTGACGCTATAGTGATAAGTTTTAAGTGCAACAAATTGGACTTTACGTAGGACAGAGACCTCTAGTAGCATAGTGAAAATAAAAATTATAGACCAACGGGAACTACCCATGACCTTGTGTTTTCTATTTCGGCGTCCCCACGAGGTCATAGAAATAGACGACTAAGAGTGCATCGCTATAGTGCATCAAAAGGACACCTATTACTGGAGCAATAAACCGGAAAAAGAAAAATTTTTCGGCACTTCTGGGGTGAGTGGTAACAATTAGAAAATTGAAATTTCAATCTTCCACCACGACGAGGCCCAGTGAGACGCGCGGGTTTTGATAGCGGCAGGAGGTCCTATAAATAGCGCTTAAGGCAGCCCACAGAAGAAAGGTTAGTGGTCCCGAAGGAGAAGTCCGGAAAAATCCCGGAAAACCCTTTTTTCGGGAAATCGGCTGCCACGGGATTCCGGAGCCTAAAAAACCCACAAAACCATCAGAGAAAGCTGCGCGCCATCACCCCAGACGAAACAACCCAAGCCGCGAAGCTGTAGCTGTCCCAGACCCAAAGATAAGCTAATAAAGGTAAAAAATCGGGAAATCTGGGGAAATCCTGGGAAAGCCGGACACCTAACAGCAAGGCGTAATAGACAGCGTGACGCTAAAACAAACGAGCCCTCGCACGCCCTTGTACGACTACTGGTTTGTGAGTTATTAAAAGAAAACGTTTTGGCCGCCATTTTGTCGGCCATCTTGCAAAAATTCAGATAGAGATTACTCCCGAACCAGTCATCGGAGAAAGTCGAGCGGCACATCGTTGAAGAGGGCGCATTGAGGGGAATACGTAGAAGCCAAAATAAGGGGGAAAAGAGGGGGAATTGTAACCCCCCCAAATTCACCCCCCACCACCTAGATCAGGTACGGATACCCCCCCTAGAAGGAAACCGCGATCCGGGCAAATAAAAACTGACGGAGTTATAGGCCAAAAAAGACGAACTTTGACGTTTCGTCCGCCATTTTGGAAAAGTTTGAAGGCCTATAACTCTGAAACCAGACGCCAAGGAAGGACGCGGTTTTCGACGCCGGGCAACACGCCAGGCCGGCTACAGATCCCAGGGGGTCGGGACTCGGAAAACCCGGAAAACACGAAAAAATTTTCCGAAAATTTTTTCCATAAATAAAGACCAGGACCAGATAAAGGGGAAAAATCTGAGCAGAACAAGCCCAAGAACCCCCCACTTACGACCAACAGTTGCCGAGATATAAACCGTTAAAATTTGACACTGACAGTTCACCAACTGTCAAACGCTAGATAAAACTGGTCATAACTCCGCTTCCCGTAGACCTACAGAGACGGGGTTTCTTTCTACACTAAAGGCAGCACTCCAGCTACCCCCTCCCCAAATTTGAATCAAATCGGGGCCACAAAAATCTCAAGGTCGAATCTGGGGAAGAGACCCGGATATCCAGAAAGGACATCAAAAACCCTGGAAAACGAGCCCAAACACGAGGCAATTACATCAAAGGACAACGACGCAGCAGGAAATCTAGTTTTCAGACTGAAATTTGGCCGCCATTTTGAAAAATTTAAAAAGCCGATATCT
This sequence comes from Lysandra bellargus, assembly GCA_905333045.1. NCBI lineage: Eukaryota > Metazoa > Arthropoda > Insecta > Lepidoptera > Lycaenidae > Lysandra > Lysandra bellargus. The sequence continues at coordinate 2,874 of HG995360.1, forward strand.
CCGCTCCTACGCGTCGTAGAGAGACGGGGTTTTCTTCCTTGATATAGGCAGCCAAAGCTCTATCCTGACGTGCTGATTTCAAACACCTGGAAAAAGGGGTCAACACCTGGAAGAGGAAAAATCTCATATCTTGGCTCCGGAACATCGCAGGAAGCTGCGGTTTTCGGGATCTGGATCGGACGAGGGTGAAGACGCCACACCTGTAAATCCGGAACACCTGGAACGCCTGCAGCACCTGAAAAATAAGAAAAAACAAACTCACCTGGAAAAAGCCGCTGCATCTGGAACTGGAGACCTGCAACACCTGTAAAAAAGCTTAAATCTAAAGGTACAGAAATTGTTAATAGTTAAGTGACCAGTAGCCCCTATTGGAGCTACTGACTAGTTTGTAAGAATTTGAATAAGGACCAACTACCCCATTTTTGGTGTAGTTGTTAGGCTAAGTTTGTGATTGTGTGCTTAGGGAACCCCTTACACAACACGATATTTTATATAGCTAGAATAGGTCAGTTAACCCCCTATTGGGGAAACTGTTAGGTTAGTAATTTTGACATTTTATCGATTGACATTGACATTTATTATTAATTATTCAATTTTAATTTATTTAATTTATTATTTCATATTTTAATTTATTTATTTTGCCAACTGTGTCCTTTAAATTTCATTTTATTAATCTTGACTAAATTCCCCCTAACAAAATGATGCCACGCACCCCCCACTTACAGCGTGCTAGCGATACATTTGTCATTTCGCCACCGAAAAGAAACGAGGCCGACAAGGGTAGAGCCCAGTCACAGCCGATAGAGCCCTCCGTCGTGCGGAGGAGCATTGACAACATCGAAACGATGATTGTAATTAACAACGAAACTCCAACTACTAGCAAGGCAAAACGGAGTTTAGAACCAGTTGCGCCAAAAACAAAAACAACTAAAAAACCGATAATCATAGAAAAAGTTTATAGCCCCGTTCCACCTACCAAACCCAAAACAACAGAGGGAAGAGCCTGTCTAGAGCGAGCGAAGAGACACATAAACTGTTCAAAAAATTTTAAGACGGAACTTAAAGAAGGAGCCTTCGCCGCTATAGAGAGGCTCTTCGAAATAGTTAAGGAATTAGAAAACGAACTCACCAGTGTCAGAGCCGGGAGCAATGGCGGGCCGGGGAAGGACCCTATACATCCTCCCCGGTCAGCCGGCGCAGGAGCGGATGCAGAGGCCGAAGCACTGGTGAGGAACCTGGAAGAGAACAGTAGATTAATAAAAGAAAATATAAAAAAGATGGAAGAGATAGGAGAAAGCATAAAGGAAAATAGAGACAAAATGGGAAAATTGAGCTCGTTGCTGGAGAACAACATGACTGTCGCCAAACCGGCGAGCTATGCGAGCGTTGTCTCGAGAGGTTTCGTAGAGAAACCTCCCGAGGCAAGGGCCCTGCACTCAGTCATGGTGTCCTCCAGAGACGGGCAAGATAACGGGGAAGAGTTATTGGAAAAGATTAGGACAACGGTTAACCCAAAAGACGGTTGGGTTAAGGTGGAACGGGTTAGGAAAGTAAAGAATAGAAAAGTCGTCATAGGATGCATAAATGAGGAGGAGAGGAACAAGGTAAGGGAGAGGCTTGGTAAGAATGATGGATTAATAGTCGAAGAGGTGAGGAACAAGAACCCCCTTTTAGCCTTCAAAGATGTGATGAAGGTCGACGTAGCTGACTTCGTCACTGCGTTCTGCAACCAGAATGCAGACATCTTTGGGGGCTTGAAGGGGGACGAGAAAAAGGTCGAAGTAGCATATGTGAAGAATGCGAGGAACCCCCTGCAGAAACATCTCGTGGCCAGAGTCAGCCCACAGGTATGGAAGAGGTGTGTGGATGTTGGCCATGCCCATATTGGGCTTGGCAGAGTGCGTGTTGAGGACCATAGTCCATTGGTGCAGTGCTCCTGTTGCCTGGGGTATGGGCACACGAGGAGGCACTGCCAGGAGAGTGAGGTGCGATGCAGCCACTGCGCCGGTCCTCATCTGAGGACTGCATGCGACAAGTGGCTGCGGGGAGAGAAGCCCAAGTGCATCAATTGCGCGAAGGCGAAGAGAGGCAACGAGGAGCACAGTGCCTTCGATAGAGGATGTATAGAAAGAAAGAGGTGGGATGCTCTGGCCAGATCGGCGGTAGCGTACTGCTAAGGTTGTCCCCGGTGAGTACTTCCAGTACCGAATACTGCAGGCTAACCTCCAGCGGAGCCAAATCGCCACAAGGGAGCTAATGCTCGAAGCCACCACGCGTAAGGCCTGTGTAGCGCTGCTGCAAGAGCCCTACATAGGTGGGGCCCGGAGTATGAGGACACACAACGGAGTGAGGGTCTACCAGAGCGATGGGGAAGGGGACGGTGTTGTCAAGGCGTGTGTTGCGGTATTCGACGACACGTTGGACGTCGAGCTGCACACGCGCCTCAGCAACAACAACATTGTTGTGGCCACCCTCCGAACCAAAGCCTGGGAGATGGTTGTAGTGTCCTTCTACTTCGAGCCCGATAAGCCTGTGGGGCCCTACCTGGACCATCTTATGAGGATAGGAAGGGAGTTGGGATCCGATAAGATGGTCTTGGGAGGCGACGCCAACGCAAAGAGCCCGTGGTGGGGTGGCGATGTGGAAGACCCGCGAGGAAGGGAAGTGTCTGCTGTACTGGAAGCAATGAGCTTACACATACTCAACACTGGAGACATACCTACGTACGACACCGTCAGAGGGGGTAAAAGGTACACCAGCTTCGTGGATGTGACAGCGTGCTCCGACGATCTGCTGGACCGAGTGGGTGACTGGAGGGTAGAGGAGGGTCTGACGAGCTCGGACCACAACGGCATTTCCTTCGGCATCACACAACATAAATCCACAGGCACGAACATAATACGTACCACACGCATCTTTAACACTCATAAGGCAAACTGGACTCAGTTTCGTGAGAAACTAACCCAGTTGATGTCAGACAGACAATTGACTGTACATGCGATAGACTCAATACACAGCACACAACAAATAGATGACGCAATAGACAGCTACACACAAGCCATAACACAGACATGCAGAGACACTATGCCGACCAAAAAACACACGCAGAAATTCACCTTGTCGTGGTGGAATGATGAGCTCGCGCAGATGAAGAAGGAGGTCGCCACGAGGAAACGCAGGATCCGGAACGCAGCGCCTGATCGCAGAAACCGCGTAGTCGGGTTGTACCTGGAAGTGAAAGAGAAGTATGAGAAGGCAGTAAAAGAGGCTCAAGTAGCGAGCTGGAAGGAGTTTTGCCGAAAACAGGATAGGGAGGGGGTCTGGGAGGGCATCTACAGAGTGCTGAACAGAGTTAGAGGGAGAGAGGAGGATCTGCCCCTAGAAAGGGACAGTGAGACCCTCGACGCCCGAAACTCTGCAGAATTGTTGGCGGAAACCTTCTACCCCGCGGACCTGGAAAGTGATGAAAGCGAGGAACATAGACGGACGCGCCGGCGTGCGGAGTCCTTGGACTCCGAACCGCCGACGGGCCCGGACGACCCTCCTTTCATCATGGAGGAGTTGAAGAGAGCCGTAAGGTCCTTCAACCCCAAAAAGGCCCCCGGGGCGGACGGTCTCACGTCCGACATCTGCCAGCACGCTGTGGATTGTAACCCGGAATGGTTCCTTGCCCTGTTGAATAGGTGCCTCACTGTCGGCTACTTTCCCGAAAAATGGAAGCAGGCGACAGTGGTGGTGCTGAGAAAGCCGGGCAAGGAATCATACCGGGTACCAAAAGCCTATAGACCGATCGGCCTCCTTCCCGTTCTCGGCAAAATCTTCGAAAAGATGCTGGTCGCCCGACTTAGGTTCTACCTGTTGCCCAAAATAAGCCCCAACCAGTATGGCTTCATGCCCCAAAGGAGCACCGAAGACGCCCTCTATAGGTTAGTGAACCACATCAGAAAACTGAGGGAGGAGAAGAAAATTTCTGTTGTGGTATCACTGGACATAGAGGGGGCCTTCGATAGTGCTTGGTGGCCGGCCATAAAGGTTCGGTTGGCTGAAGTTGGGTGTCCGGGGAACCTGAGGCGGGTGTTTAGTAGCTACTTGAGCGGCAGAAGAGTGAACGTGAGATATGCTGGAGTGGAAGTGAGCAGGGGGACCGACAAGGGGTGTGTGCAGGGATCCATCGGTGGACCGATCCTGTGGGACCTCTTGTTGGACCCCTTGCTAATTTTGCTAGAGGAAATGGAAGTGTTCAACCAAGCCTTTGCAGACGATATCGTGCTAATATTCGAAGGGAGAACGGCCCTCGAAATTGAGTTAAAGGCAAATAAAGTACTAGAGGAAATTAGGAAATGGGGCAACTGTAACAAACTGAAATTTGCTCCCCACAAAACTTGTGCGCTTCTGTCCACAAGGAAATTAAAATTTGATGTGCCACGGCTAACTATGGGGGGTGTCGATTTAAAATATTATGACAACATAAAAATACTGGGTTTAACTATTGACAGCGGCCTAACATTTAATACTCATGTCACTGAAGTGTGCAAGAAAGCAATAGCACGCTATAAACAACTAGCGAAAGCGGCAAGAGTAGGATGGGGGCTTAACCCCCAGATAGTTAGGATTATATATATGGCCGTGATAGAGCCGACTATTTTGTATGCATCAGCAGCGTGGGCACCCACCGCGGAAAAGATGGGGGTCCAAAAAAGGCTCAACTCCGTTCAACGGAGTTTTGCCCAAAAGATCTGCAGAGCATATCGAACCGTCTCCCTGAACTCTGCAATGCTGTTGGCTGGGATACTCCCTCTTGACCTCAGAATACTCGAAGCATCGAGGCTTTATGAGGCCAAGAAGGGAGTACCACACCCGGTCTTGAGAGACAGGGAGGTGGAGAGAATGGCTCCCGCGATTGAGGACCCACATCCGGCAGAGCAGGTAGAGCTGAGGTTCGGGTTGGTAGACGAGGACTCATATGCTGACGTGGTTGACAGCCACGTCCATAGGATATATACGGATGGCAGCAAGATTGAGGGTCGAGTCGGAGCCGCACTCTCCTTTTGGAAGGGTGAAGCCGAGACGAAGACCGTCAAGCTTGCATTGCCGTCGTATTGCACCGTCTATCAAGCCGAACTTCTAGCGCTCCAAAGAGCTGTAAATGAAGCCTGCAAGAGTGGAATGGCAAAGGTCGGTATCCTTAGCGATTCCAGATCGGCCCTCCAGGCTGTCACTCTTAGTTCCCCTCATCCCCTGGCGGTGCAAACAAGGGCGGCCCTCCGAAAAGCTGCTTTGCAGAGGCGGGAGGTCTCCTTGTTTTGGATCAAGGCGCACGCAGGGTTGAGAGGGAATGAGAGAGTAGACGAGTTAGCCAAGGAGGCCGCTCTGGGCTCGAAAAGGAAGCCCGACTACGATCTGTGTCCTGTTTCATTCGTCAAGCGTATCTTAAGAGAAGATACGGTTGAGGAATGGGACAGGAGATACGAAGTGGGAGGGACGGCCGGAGTCACTAAGCTCTTTTTCCCAAGCGCTGCTGCTGCACACAAAATAGTCAAGAAAATAGACCTTACACATCACACTACACAGATACTGACTGGTCACGGCGGATTCGCCTTCTACTTGCATAGATTCAAGTTGAAGGAGGATCCGTCGTGTTCGTGTCAGCCCGGAGTTGAGGAGACGGTTCCTCATCTGTTATTCGACTGCCCAATTTTTGCTAGCAATAGATATGATATTGAGCAGAAATTGGGCATATCGATGACGGGTGAGAACCTGCCATCCATCCTGGGGGGTAAAAAGAGGGAAATTTTTCTCTCCTTTTGCAAAGAGATTGTTACCTATGTAAATAAGATTAACTGTGATAAATTAGTGTGATGTAGTTGTAGGATTTTATTGTGATATTAGGGTTAGATTGAATGTTGTGCCGTAGTTTTTATTGTTCTTATTATTTTAGCTCTGACATTTTAAATTTTATTATTATTGAATTTTATTATATTGTTTTAACTATATTGACATTCTGTTGGAATATATATTCAATTGGAATTAATTTATACTGCTCACATATTATTCAGAAGTTACCAAAAAACAGATTTAACCTTATAACTATAAGAAGAGACATGTACCAAGAGTACCAAATAATATTAGTTGACGAATTACAATTGTAATAAATAAATATACAAATCAATGTATTAGATGTAAGAACGAATTAGATGTATGAAAGAAGATAAAACAGCATTGTAAAAAATAGTTATAAGAGCATTATACAAAAAAGAGCAAAAGATTAAAAAAGAGCAAAAAATTAAAAGAGCAAAAAACAAGCCCTGATATTGTTAGGGGAATGGCTAATAAAAAAAAAAAAAAAAAAAAAAAAAAAAAAAAAAAAAACCTAACCTAACCTAACCTAACCTAACCTAACCTAACCTAACCTAACCTAACCTAACCTAACCTAACCTAACCTAACCTAACCTAACCTAACCTAACCTAACCTAACCTAACCTAACCTAACCTAACCTAACCTAACCTAACCTAACCTAACCTAACCTAACCTAACCTAACCTAACCTAACCTAACCTAACCTAACCTAACCTAACCTAACCTAACCTAACCTAACCTAACCTAACCTAACCTAACCTAACCTAACCTAACCTAACCTAACCTAACCTAACCTAACCTAACCTAACCTAACCTAACCTAACCTAACCTAACCTAACCTAACCTAACCTAACCTAACCTAACCTAACCTAACCTAACCTAACCTAACCTAACCCAGTTTCGTGCCGATTCTCGCCGAAAGCACATGTTTTTTAACCTCGCTCCGCGTTAAAAATCGAAAAAAGTGGGAAAAAGTGGTCCGATTTCTGTAAATTTAGTATCTGCGGAATCGTCTCTGTGCCCCCCACACGCGGGTGGTTGTGAAAATTCTTAACTAGCTCGGAAAAGTCGAGAAAAGCGTGAAAAACCGAAGCTACAAAAATTTTTAAAACTTCAAAGTGCGAATAAAGACGCCTCAGTGATTGGATTTCAGTGAAATATAGTGGACATTGTAGGGATCAGTGACCCCTATTAGCATATTAAGTTTGACAATTATAAACCCACGGGAACCTGCGTTGACCTTGTGATTTGTATTTTGGCGTCCCCACGAGGTCGGCGAAATAAAGGCCCTAGTGAAAAAACTAATAGTGTGTTAAAAACACACCTATAGACGAAGGGAGAATCCCGAAAAAGAAAAATTTTTCGAACTATAGGGGGTGAGTTATTTTAATTAGAACATAAGTTTTTGTCACATCAATAGCGGAGCAGCAAACAGAGACGCGTGGGTTTTGATGCTGAAATAAGCTGCGGTAAATCAAGGTCTTCAAGACCCAAACAAAAAAGGTAGGTGGTCCAGAACGAGAACATTGAGAAAAAACGGAAAAACCTATTTTCCAAAAAACTGGTGACCACGCAGTCTAGAAACCAGTAAGCAGCGTCAAACCCCATCAGGAGCTGCTCGCGCTCACCCCCTATCGAACGCTGAAATCCGCAAGTCTCCAGCTGCTCCAGAACCGGAAAAAACGAAATTGAGGTAAAAATCCTGGATAAATAGGGAACGGCTGGAACAGCTGGAACAACATCTCAACGAGGCGATAGCTAAGGAGGAGACGAAGCTAACGGTACGTCGCACGCCTCCCTACGACCAAGGGTTCCGGAGTAAATCAAGAAAAACGTTTTAGCGGCCATTTTGTCGGCCATATTGGAAAAATTCAAAAGCCGACAGCTCCGGAACCATCCATCACACTACGGCGTGCGACACCTCATTTGAAAGGCCCTGAGGAGGAGCATCTGGGCAGACCATAAAAAAGGGAAAAAAGGGGGGATTTGTAACCCCCCCCAAATTCACCCACCAGCATCTGCCCAAGGTAAGGATACCCCCTGCAGTCGGAAACCGCGATCCAGGCAAGTTCAAATTGACCCAGTTATCGGCTAAAAACCAACAACTTTGACGTTTCGGCCGCCATCTTGGAGAAATTCAAACGCCGATAACTGGGAAACTAGAAGCCGTAGAGGGACGCGGTTTTCAGTGTTGGGCTACACAGGTGACCTTCTTTCGATTGAGTCTAGTCAATAACCGGAAAACTCAGAAAAGTCGAAAAATTTTCCGAAAAATTTTCTTTTCAATCTGACATCAGAACCTGATAGAAGAGCTCAGACCGAGGCCAACAAGCCCAAACACGCCATATCTAAGACAATCGGTTACGGAGAAAACAGGCACCAAATATTGACATTGACAGTTCGACATCTGTCAAACGGTGAACAAAAACATAAATATCTCCGCTCCTAGTGAGCCTAGAAGAACGGGATTTCTTTCATAGTTAAGGGTCTCACCCCAGCTACCCCCTCCCCAAATTTGAACCGAATCCGTAAAGGTCGAGTTTCAAGGACGAATTTGGGGTCAAAAACCAGACCACCAGAAAGAACGGAAAAAATCAAGAAAAACGAGCCCAAACTCGAGGGAGCTACGATAAATAGCAGGACAGCAGCTGAAAAACAAAAATCCAGACTCGTCAGACGGCGGCCATCTTGGAAATTTTCAATCCTCGATATCTCGGCTCCTGAACATCGCAGAGCTACGAGATTTTCTTTGCCGACATCGGGACATCAAGGACTATCTAGACAACAGGGTACTGAGCTTCTGCGGGAACACCTGGAGACCTGGAACAGGGAAAACCTCCTTACCAGCTTCGGGACCTCGCAGAGCTCTGCGGTTTCCGGGCCCCAGCACTGCAGCCAGCATCGGGACGCCACACCAGTGACTGCGCAACGCCTGGAACACCTGGAACATCACGAACACCTGGAAGAGAATAAAAAATACTTACCTAAAGAAGTCGCCGCATCAGCCACACCAGGAGAGCTGCATCTGAAAAAAGAGCTTATAATCTAAGGTACAAACTGTAAATTATTTGATCAGTAGTCTCCTATTGGAGCTATTGCGTTAGATTAAGACCAACTACACTATTTTGTGTAGTTTATAGAATTCGATTGTATAGCGCTTAGGGATCCTTAGACACACAACAATTATAATTTATCGTAGCTAGCTTAGGTCAGTTAACCCCCTATTGGGGAAACTGTTAGTTGTAGGAATTATTTTGACATTTTATTCATTGACATTCATTTTAATTGGTATTTTATTGTTTTAATTTATATTATTGACATTTTATTGGACATTTATATACAATTTTAATTTCATTATTTTACATTCGTATTTTATTACATTTGAATTGACATTTTAACTAATTGACGAGTCCCCCTAACAGACAATAACATTATGTTTTACACCCCCCGCAAAAGTGATACTTTCACCATTTCTCCGCCTGCTAAAATCAAGGTTAAAAAAGTCAAAGCACTCTCACAACCCTTAGAAACTCCAGAGGCAATGCAGAGTATAGATGTGGATCAGATCGAGGCCTTAAGCCTACAAGCCGTATCCCCCGACAGAAACATACCGGACACCGATCCACCAGCACCCAAACCCAAACCCAAAGCCAAAAAAGTAACTAAAATAGAGAAGGCTGAAAGTCCGTTAAATCATAAAAAATCCAAGACGGCGGAAGGTAAAGCGTGCCTAGTAAAAGCGAAATACTGTATAAATAACTCTAGAAATTTTAAAACTGAGCTTAAAGAAGGAGCCCTAGTAGCAGTAGAAAGGCTCTTCGAAATTATAAAAGAACTGGAGATGGAACTCACCAGAGCGAAGGCAGGAACTAGCGGAGAGCTGGGAAGGGACCCTTTACATCCCTCTCAGCTACCCGTAGACACGACGAAAACAGTAGACGACGCACTGGTGAGGGACCTGAAACAGAAAAACACATTATTAGACAACGGGATAAAAGAAATGGTGAAGAAAATGGAGGAGATGAAGGGAAGCATAGAGGAAAATAGGGTAAAAATGGACAAGCTGAGTACACTCTTGGAGAACAACACAACTGTCGCTAAACCAGCGAGTTATGCGGCCGTTGTCTCGAGGGGGATCGCTGAGCGAGCTCCCGAGACAAGGGCTCTGCATTCAGTTGTGGTGTCCTCCAAAGATACTCAGGACTCAGGAGATGAGGTAATAGAAAAAATCCGGAAGACCGTAGATGCAAAGGATGGGTGGGTGAAGGTGGAAAGAACCAGAAAAGTTAAAAATAGAAGGGTTGTAGTCGGCTGCGAAAGCGAGGAGGAAAGGAACAAGGTTAAGGAAAGATTGAGTAAGAATGATGGACTGGTTGTGGAAGATGTGAAGAACAAAAACCCCCTCCTGGCCTTCAGAGATGTGATGAAGTACGATATAGCCGACTTCGTCATCGCGTTCGCTAATCAGAACGCGGACATCTTTGAGGGCCTGAAGGGGGAAGAGAAACAGGTAGAAGTAGTGTTTGGGATGAAAGCGAGGAACCCCCACCAAAACCACCTAGTAGTTAGAGTTAGCCCACAAGTGTGGAAGAGATGCATGAATGTAGGATACGCCCACATAGGGCTAGGCAGAGTGAGAGTGGAGGACCATAGTCCGTTGGTACAGTGCTTCCGCTGCCTTGGCTACGGGCACACGAAGAGGGTGTGTAGGGAGGAGACAGAACGATGCAGTCACTGCGCCGGTCCTCATTTGAGGACCGCTTGCGACAAGTGGCTGCGGAGAGAAGAGCCTCAGTGCATCAACTGCACGAAGGCCAAGAGAGGTAGCGCGGAGCACAGTGCCCTTGATAGAGAGTGCGCAGAGAGGAAGAGGTGGGACGCTCTAGCGAGATCGGCGGTATCGTACTGCTAAGGTTGTTCCCGGTGAGTACTTCCAGTACCGAATATTGCAGGCCAACCTTCAGCGGAGCCAAATCGCCACAAGGGAGTTATTACTCGAGGCAACCAAGCGTAAGGCTAGTGTAGCGTTGCTGCAGGAGCCCTACATAGGTGGGGCGCGGAGTATGAGGACATACAACGGAGTGAGGGTCTACCAGAGCGATGGGGAAGGGGGCGGTGTGGTTAAGGCGTGTGTTGTAGTATTCGACGACACACTGGATGTCGAACTACACACACGCCTCAGTAACAACAACATAGTTGTGGCCACCCTCCGAACCAAAGCCTGGGAGACGGTTGTAGTGTCCTTCTACTTCGAGCCCGATAAGCCTGTGGGGCTCTACCTGGACCATCTTATGCGGATAGGAAGGGAGCTGGGATCCGATAAGATGGTCTTGGGAGGCGACGCGAACGCTAAAAGCCCGTGGTGGGGTGGCGATACGGAAGACCCGCGAGGAAGGGAAGTGTCTGCTGTACTGGAGGCAATGAGTCTACATATACTCAACACCGGAGACACCCCAACTTTCGATACCGTCAGAGGGGGTAAAAGGTACTCCAGCTACGTGGATGTGACAGCGTGCTCCGACGATCTGCTGGACCGAGTGGGCGACTGGAGGGTGGAGGAAAGTCTGACGAGCTCGGACCACAACGGCATATCATTCGGCATCAGACAACAGAAATCCACAGGCACGAACATTATACGTACTGTTAGACGGTCAATTATAAACCTCTTTTTAAAAAAAAGGATTTTATTTAAACACACTTAGTTTAATTCACAATAAGAATTTAGAAATAGACTTTGAAATATAGCCAGGTAAATGCCGCGCGCGGATGTAGAAGGATGGACAGGAACTGAGGTCTCGGGCCGAATGCAGGGATTATATATCAAAATGGAAAGAGTAGTGCTAGGCACTATTATATACTAACCTAGTATATAACAGCCCCCAGGGTTAGGAAGAAACTTATCCCTGAAGGGTTAAGTTTATGGAAGAGAAGAACGGATTTTAGGAAGCGGAATTTCATTCAGGGTTTCAAGTGGAATTTCGTTAAGGGATTCTGGTGGGACATCGGAGAGTTCTTGAGTCTTATTTATTTCGATTTTACGTTTATAAAAGTTTATTCGACATGTGCCTGACTTTACAAATCTACGATAAATTGCGATAAAAATAAAAATTACAATGACACAAATTATTATAATAGTTGAATATGAATAATATTGCCCATATTGAACTATATGAGGTCTGTCAATTATTTCATTTAAATTTTTAACAATATCATGATTAATTTCTACATTCTTATAAATTTTTCTTAGGTCCAAATTAATATCAGATAGGTTTAAAATAGAAACAAATGGTTTTATCTTATTAGACATAACAGAATTACAACAGGTATCATTTAACAAACTAAAATTCATAATTATCGGTTGTATTTTGATTATTTGCGAATTAACAGGTATGAGTTTCAAATCCTTTTTAAAGGCGACACAATTTTCAGGTAAATTGAATATTCCTGTACCAAATAATACTATCTCTGATGTAACAAAGTCTTTGCAGTCTATTGACAATTTTGTAGCATCTGTATTTACATATAAAAATTTGTTATTTGACAGACGGTGGAAAATATCTACAAACCCAACAAAAAGCTTTGTTTCGCAAATATTCGGCACATACTTTAACGGTTTTGTTATAATTTCTGATTCACAGGTGGGGGATGCTGAGCTAGAATAAACATCAACATCATTACAGATATAATTCGAATAGTATACGGACTTACAACTATTTAAACTATCTAACTTACAATAAAAACTCCTATCTCTACTTAGCGCTATATATTTAGTAGTCGGTACTATTGTGCTATAGGTTTTATTAGCCATTACAACAGGGTATGGAATATTTTGATACAAGTAATAATTCCTTAAGTTCACCAGAGGTATATTTAATACAAATACTAATTTATTATTACTGTAGTAGGAAGCTATTTCGCATATGCTTAGCAGTGTATATATGTTTTCTATGGATAGGGTTACAGGGAGTTGATGATAGCTAGCCAAAAATCTATAATTTTGAACAAGTTCAGTAAATAATTGAGTCGGAGTTATTATAGAGGGATACAAAACATTCGATTTACTAAACATAATTGCGTTAATAATATCTTCTAATTTAAAAGATAACGTTAACAAACTACTCTCTAAAGTATTTAATAATTGATTAAAATTAGACTTTATTACTAAGTTATTTGAAACAGCTGTTAAATTTTGCTGGCCGAGAGTCAGAGCCTGAATGGCCTTATTAATATGTTTTTCGTTGACGCTTATTTTATTTATAATTTCATTTAAAGATGACAGGGTTGAGGTGGTGACCAAAATATTTTGTTTTACCAATTGTGATAATTTAGATTGATCGCGTTCAATAATTTGAATAGCCGAATTATAACGGAGGGCGTCATCCTCGTCCAGAGTGCCGAACAAGTGTTTGGATACTGTGCCAACTGCACCAAACCATGCAGATCTTTTAGATCTAATTTCTATTAAATGAGAAATTGAATCAAAGTCGCGAATGATATCATTCAGTCTGACTGACAACGGTCCCAGTAAGTTATGACATTCGATATCTGCATAGAGAGTACTTTGTTTACAGATTATCTCCAAGCTGCCTATTACACCGTTCAAGTTCTTAATATTTGGTTGTATAAAAGATATATCTATTGGTATTAAGACATTAAGATGTCCATCTATTATTTTGAGTGATCCAATTGGATCGAAATATATTCCAGAAGTATTCATAGATGTATCGATGAATGCTTCCTGTGCAGAGCTTTCAAAACTGTAAAATAATAATAAAATACGTTAAATTTTAAAGTTATAAAAATTGATACTGTAAGTATCACTAATCCTAAGCTAACCGTTATTTTAACTAAGAGTCGCCACGCCATGCTAACTTAACCTCATCATAGTGATGAGTGACGTGTCTTCTATTTATTAATAAAGTAAGACTATTTCTACCATTAATCTTAATTACTCTATATGGGCCCTTCCAAATGGGTGAAAGGGCTTTACGCATACGGAGATGATTTTTTAAATAGACATAATCACCTGCATGATAAATAACAGGTCGAGTGCGCGTGTCGTAATAAGTTTTAGAAGCAATTTTAGATCTATTTATACATTCAATAGCTTTGTCTCTAGTGGTTTTCAGGCGGTGCTGAAGCATCCTGATGTAGTCCAAGTAAGTAGCGTCTAGAGCGGGTTCATAGAGAGAGTTGGGAAGGATAGCTTTATGGCCGAAAAGTAATTCATAAGGAGTATAGTTAGTTGTTGAATGTGTGGCCGTGTTATAAGCCAGCATTGCTGTGTATACATACTTAGGCCAGTTATCTTGATTTTCACAAATATAGGATTTCAAATATTCTTTTAATGTCGAATGACTTCTCTCTAGAGCACCTTGTGTTTGTGGGTGATAGGGAGAAGACCACAGTTGCTTAATTTTAAGAAATTTGCAAGTTTCTTTAAACATGTCTGCCGTAAAATTAGTTCCTTGGTCTGTTAGTATAGTTTTTGGAATACCGAATAATGAGATAAAATGTATTAAGCAGTCACTAGTCTCTTCAGCTGTAGTGCTCCGGATAGGGTAAGAAATTGAATATTTAGTTAAATCATCTTGTAGGGTAAGTATATACTTGAGTTTAGCTGTACCGGATTCAGGAAGAGGACCAACAATGTCTAAAGACACTCTTTCAAAGGGAGCAGTGGAGGTTGAAGTTATCTGCATTGGAGCTCTATTTATTTTCCTAAGGGCTTTATTAGTCTGGCAAGAACTGCAATTTTTTACATACTTCTCAATTTCACTTCTCATATTTTTCCAATAGTATTGCTCACGGATCCTATTATACATTCTACTGGAACCAAGATGTCCGGATATTGGTATGTCGTGATTTTCACGAAGAATTTTCGGGACTTCAGAAGGACTGGGGTAATAAATTTTATTTCTATAAATATTTATTTGTATTTTCGTGTTATGAAATAAATGAGCAAGCATTGTATAAATTTTAATATATGCATGTTTGTCGAAAGGATTCTTAAAATCTGTAATACTCACTTTGTCAATATGCTCATCTCTTAGTATTAAATGATTTTTAAAGTTACATAGGGACACAAAGATGTCTTTATAAGAACATGTATCAAAGTGATGGACTTTGTAAAATAAGAAATAATAAGTTTTATTCGTTAAATTGATTTCCTTATAGGTAAATAACTCTTTTTCTGAGTTTATGAATGTTTCAGAGTCTGTATAATTTGAAAGAATTTCTTCTACATACGGATTTGATTCATCAAGATCAAGTGATGTGGGTATTATTATTATTTTGTGTTGACTTTTAATTATGCTATCATTATGTTCGACTATATCAGTATTATATTTCACAGATGACGGAGTTTTCAAGAATTCGGAGTAAGTATTAGAAGAAGAGACTAAAGAAGTATTATTTTCATTTATAATGTCATTTATTTCTGTTTCAGATTCATGAGGTGCTGTCGGAGACCCAACCAACATAGGAGGAGTTGTCAGGATATTATCTTCGGGAGATATAGGTGGGACATTGTTTTGTCCGCTTGTCGACGGTTGTAGTTCAAGTGCTGGATCTATATTATCAAGTAATGGTTCAATAGCTAAGGGATCAGAAGTGTCGAGATTCAAGTCGTCTATGTTTATAAGTTCGTCAGAATGAAAAGACGTAGGCGATACTAAAAGATCCATCAGATCTTTATCTAGGTTATTAGGATCACTCTCAGTAGGATTAGGATATAGTGAATCAGTTTTTTCAGGTTGTACAGGATTTACAGGATATCTAGATAGTGCATCTGCAGCTGAATTAAGTTTTCCTTTTCGATATACAATATCATATTCATACTCTAAAAGTTGAAGACGCCAGCGTTGTAATTTACTACTTGGGTCGGTATGGTTAAATAGCCATTTCAGTGGACGGTGGTCTGTGACGATGATAAATTTCCGACCAAACAAGTATGGTCTGAAGGTCTTACAACCCCAGACAATTGCTAATAATTCCTTCTCTGTTGTGCTATAATTGGTTTCACATTTATTTAGGGTTCTTGACGAGTAGGCTATTGGATGATCTTTACCGATAGGACCTTGGGATAGGATAGAGGATATCGCATAATTAGAAGCATCACAGGTAAGGATGAAGGGTTTTGTGAAATCAGGGTAGATAAGGACAGGTGCGGTCAAAAGTTTATTTTTTAAAGTTTCAAACGCTAATTGGTGTTCGTTGGTCCAATTAAAGGGAACATCTTTTTTTAGAAGTGACGTAAGGGGTTTAGAAGTTTTGGAGAAATCAGGGATAAAACGTCTGTAATAGGAAATAAGGCCAAGGAAAGATTTAATATCTTTTACGCATTTAGGAATAGGAAACACTTGGACGGATTTAACTTTATTTTCATCTGGCTTAACACCATTTTCTGTTATATGGTGACCTAAATAACCAACCTCTTTTCTCAAAAATTCACATTTATCCGGTTGTAGTTTCAGATTAAAAGAGCGAAGCCTGTCAAAAATAGAGGTTAAATTTTGGATGTGAGTTAGCAAATCTTTTGAATAAATAACAATGTCATCAAGGTAGACAAAACAGCGCTCTCCTTGGAGCCCAGTGAGGACATTATTCATGAGGCGTTGAAAGGTAGCAGGAGCGTTTTTTAGGCCAAATGGCATCCTGGTAAATTCGAAATGGCCTTGTGGGACACTGAATGCGGTTTTACATGCATCGTTTGGTGACATATTAATTTGGTGGAACCCAGATGCTAGATCGAGAGTGGAGAAATATTTAGAATTACCTAACTGGTCCAGTATTTCAACTATGTTAGGAATGGGATAAGTTTCGCCAATTTTTATGTCATTAAGTCGTCGGTAATCGATTACGATTCTCCACTTTTTCTGTCCGGAAGCGTCAGTTTTCTTCGGAACAATCCATATTGGAGAGGACCATGGGGATAAGGAAGGTCGGATAATTTTTTGGTTAAGCATTTTTTTGATTTGGGAATTGACTTCTTGCTTATGGATTTCAGGGAATCTGTAGGATTTTACATTTATTGGTTGGTCTGAGGAGGTACGTATCTCGTGTTGGATTGCATCAGTAGAAGTAAGTATATCATTCGGCAAATGGAAAATATCGGAATATTTGGAGCACGTTTCATAAAGGGCGTTGCATTCTTCGTCATTTAGATGTGAGACTCGGAGTAATTTTAAAACTTCATTAGTTCTATTTAAACATTGTGTATTTGAATGATTAATTTGGTAGCATGCATGATCGATTGGGTGTAAAATAAGTCGAAGGTCTGAATTGATTGAAACTGATTCCTCTGAGGTATTGAGTATTGTTAAATTAACCCGATTATTATTTTTTACTCTAACTACGCAATTAGCAACAAATAAATGTTCACTCAAATGTTGGTCTAGGACTAGGCCTTCTTTTAATTCTGGATTTCTCACAGTACACTCTAAGGTGATTTCAGATCTAGGAGGAATTTCATAAACAGGTTCTGAGAATTTTAGTTTTATTTTATTGTTGCTAAGATTTAATATTTGTCTATTGTAATCTATGAAACATTGATATTTGCTGAACAGATCATTTCCGATTATACCGTCATAATGAAGATTGATGTTTTCTACAACATGAAATGTAAAGGGTATTGATTCCCTGCCAAATATCAAATTTATGTCTAGGCTACCTAAGGTAGGAACAGGATCATCAGTGATATCAATACCTTTGAGACTAATATTATTATTTTTTAATTTTAATTTAGATAACGATTCAACAGCAGATTTCCGGAGGAGACAAATTGAAGATCCCGTATCGACAAGAAAGGAAAGCGGTTTATTGGAAACAGAGGTTTGCAACAATATATGAGGTAAGGATATTTTACTAGGTGAACATTGTATTTCATATACTTCACGAATTTTTTCTTTTTCAGGATTCAATGATTTGGATGACTGGACACTTGCTTGGGGCTGATTACCCGTGTGGTCCTTGGATTTGGAAGAATGGACACTTGCTTGGGGCTGGTTACCCGTGTGGTCCTTGGATTTGGAAGAATGGACACTTGCTTGGGGCTGGTTACCCGTGTGGTCCTTGGATTTGGAAGAATGGACACTTGCTTGGGGCTGGTTACCCGTGTGGTCCTTGGATTTGGAAGAATGGACACTTGCTTGGGGCTGGTTACCCTTGTGGTCCTTGGATTTGGAAGAATGGACGCTTGCTTGGGGCTGGTTACCCGTGTGGTCCTTGGATTTGGAAGAATGGACACTTGCTTGGGGCTGGTTACCCGTGTGGTCCTTGGATTTGGAAGAATGAACACTTGCTTGGGGCTGGTTACCCGTGTGGTCCTTGGATTTGGGAGCGGTGTCATTAGTGGATATTGATATTGTTGGTTGATGGTTGGGTCTCACGAGACACCTTCGTGAGCCCACTATTCGTTTAAAGTATCATTTTCAGTATAATTATTTGGGGCATCAAAGTTAGTGGATGGTTGAGATTCGTCATAGTATGCATTGTCATTTTCGACGCAGTTAATACGCGCGGGCCTTGGCTTAAAAGGTTCCTGGTTTGGTCTTTGTGGAGATTGGAAAGTATTAGTTTTAAATCTGTTATTATTAAACTCACGCTTCCTACATTGTTCAATAGTGTGTCCTTGGGTTTTGCAATACCTACAAAATAGACCATGCACATTTTGCTCGTTAAATCTTGGCATTTGAGGCCTAGAAAATTGGTTAGGATAAGAAGGTTTTTGGACATAACGATTAGAGGGAGGTTGACGCTGAGACAAAGATGATGAATGTGGATTACGCTTATTAAATAAATTTATAATTGCTTCTTCGGATAACGCTTCGTTAATAGCTTGATTTAGGTTAGTAGGACTTTTACTGCGCACTAGGTTAGAAACTTCAGGCTTAAGGCCGATCAAGAATGTGTGCAAAGCCAGGTCTTCCATCGCACTTATTCGACCTTGTAGCTCGCTTTTCTTTTTATTTGATAGGTTAATTTCAGTTAACAATTTTGACAAGCATGTTTCTACGCGTAACGCGAATTTATTGACTGGCTCACTATTTAATTGCCGGCATTCTTGTAAGTCAGTTAATAGATGAGCGTAATGTTTTCGCTCTCCAAATTGCTTATTTAGGAAAACACTTAATTGCTCCCATGATTCGAACTCCTTAATGGAGCATGTAGACTCCGCTTTACCTTCAAGTTGTGATAGTATGAATTTAAATAGTACGTGTTTTTGGTCCTCTGTGGCCAGTTTTATGGCATTGTCACAGTTAGATATGAATGAGTTTAACTTTTCTCTTGACCCGTCGAAGGGCTTTATGAATTTGAATAGGATACTAATGTCTAGATCTACTTTAGAAATTTGTATCTGTGTTTGAGACCTTGTTTTGGGTTGGGTTAATGGTTGCGACAGTGGTTGTGGTTGCTGTGATTGTTGCGGTTGGGGTGAAGACATTTTTAAAGCAAATATTAAATAAAATTTTAAATGAATATTTCGGTGTGATAGACAGCCACGATGCAGCGAAATATACAATGCGCTTATCAGCTAGTTCTTAGAATTGTCTTTAAACGACACCACTGCACTCGTAGAGCCCGAAGGATAGTTATTATTTTCTAACACTCACAGTTGGCAGGACACAATGATGAAAATTGTAGAATACAGGAACATCACGATCACGGAGCAGCACAAATAATGCTATTGACAGCAGAATAAACACCAACACTTTTCTTTTCCTTTACTTTTTGGAACACTTTCACTTTTGACTTGATTTTTCACTCAATTTTCAGGATTTTAGAATTCTTTTTACACACACGATCCACGTAAACAAGTTAGGAAGACGGAAGGAGACGTTTTCCACGGATACCCAGTCGGTATCCCGCCGCGTAGCCACCAATGTTAGACGGTCAATTATAAACCTCTTTTTAAAAAAAAGGATTTTATTTAAACACACTTAGTTTAATTCACAATAAGAATTTAGAAATAGACTTTGAAATATAGCCAGGTAAATGCCGCGCGCGGATGTAGAAGGATGGACAGGAACTGAGGTCTCGGGCCGAATGCAGGGATTATATATCAAAATGGAAAGAGTAGTGCTAGGCACTATTATATACTAACCTAGTATATAACAGTACCACACGCATATTTAACACACAGAAGGCAAACTGGACTCAGTTTCGTGTGAAACTGACCCAGCTGATGTCAGACAGACAATTGACTATACAAGCGATAGACTCAATACACAGCATACAACAAATAGACGAAGCAATAGACAGATACACGGAAGTCATAACACAGACATGCAAAGACACTATGCCGACCAAAAAACACACACAGAAATTCACCTTGTCGTGGTGGAATGATGAGCTCGCGCAGATGAAGAAGGAGGTCGCCACGAGGAAACGCAGGATCCGAACCGCAGCGCCTGATCGCAGAAACCGCGTGGTTGGGCTGTATCTGGAAGTGAAAGAGAAGTATGAAAAGGCAGTGAAAGAGGCTCAGGTAGCGAGCTGGAAGGAGTTTTGCCGAAAACAGGATAGGGAGGGGGTCTGGGAGGGCATCTACAGAGTGCTGAACAGAGTTGGAGGGAGGGAGGAGGATCTGCCCCTAACAAGGGGCAGTGAGACCCTCGACGCCCGAAGCTCCGCAGAATTGTTGGCGGAGACCTTCTACCCCGCAGACCTGGAAAGTGATGAAAGCGAGGAACATCGGCGGACGCGCCGGCGTGCGGAGTCCTTGGACTCCGAACCGCCGACGGGCCCGGACGACCCTCCTTTCATCATGGAGGAGTTGAAGAGAGCCGTAAGGTCCTTCAACCCCAAAAAGGCCCCCGGGGCGGATGGTCTCACGTCCGACATCTGCCAGCACGCTGTAGATTGTAACCCGGAATGGTTCCTTGCCCTGCTGAATAGGTGCCTCACTGTCGGCTACTTTCCCGAGAAGTGGAAGCAGGCGACAGTGGTGGTGCTGAGAAAGCCGGGCAAGGAATCATACCGAGTACCAAAAGCCTATCGACCGATCGGCCTCCTACCTGTTCTCGGCAAAATCTTCGAGAAGATGCTGGTAGCCCGACTTAGGTTCTACCTGTTGCCCAAAATAAGCCCCAACCAGTATGGCTTCATGCCCCAAAGGAGCACCGAAGACGCCCTCTATAGGTTGGTGAACCACATCAGAAAGCTGAGGGAGGAGAAGAAAATTTCTGTTGTGGTATCGCTGGACATAGAGGGGGCCTTCGATAGTGCTTGGTGGCCGGCCATAAAGGTTCGGTTGGCTGAAGTTGGGTGTCCGGGGAACCTGAGGCGGGTGTTTAGTAGCTACTTGAGCGGCAGAAGAGTGAATGTGAGATATGCGGGTGTGGAAGTGAGCAGGGAGACCGACAAGGGGTGCGTGCAGGGGTCCATCGGCGGACCGATCCTGTGGGACCTCTTGTTGGACCCCCTGCTAAGTTTGCTAGAAGAGATGGATGTATTTAACCAGGCTTTCGCAGACGACATTGTTCTGGTTTTTGAGGGAGATACGGCCTTAGACATCGCTACGAAGGCAAATAAGGTACTAGACGAGATTAGAAAGTGGGGAGTAGCAAACAAGTTGAAATTTGCCCCCCACAAGACTTGCGCCCTACTATCCACTCGAAGATTAAAATATGACGTGCCGCGACTAGTTATGGGGGGTGTCGATCTTAAGTTTTATGATGAAATAAAAGTACTAGGCCTTATCATAGACAGCAGCCTAACGTTCAACTCCCACGTGAGTAATGTCTGCCGAAAGGCAATTGCGCGTTACAAGCAGTTAGCTAGAGCAGCTCGTGTAGGATGGGGGCTTAACCCCCAGATAGTTAAAACTATATATACCGCGGTAGTGGAACCGACTATCTTATATGCATCGGCAGCGTGGGCACCCACCGTGGAAAAGATGGGGGTCCAAAAAAGGCTAAACACCGTTCAACGGGGTTTCGCCCAAAAGATCTGCAGAGCATATCGGACCGTCTCCCTGAACTCTGCAATGCTGTTGGCTGGGATACTCCCTCTTGATCTCAGAATACTCGAAGCATCGAGGCTTTATGAGGCCAAGAAGGGAGTACCACACCCGGTGCTAAGAGACAGGGAGGTGGAGCGAATGGCTCCTGCGATTGAGGACCCACATCCGGCAGAGCAGGTAGAGTTGAGGTTCGGGTTGGTAGATGAGGACTCATATGCTGACGTGGTTAACAGCCACGTCCATAGGATCTATACGGACGGCAGCAAGATTGAGGGTCGTGTCGGAGCCGCACTCTCCGTATGGAAGG